>BPLQ01002033.1:0-14395 GCA_021605075.1 Caerostris darwini
TCTATATTTTCTCACATCAATCAAGCATTAAACTTTTCAATAAAATATGAAATTACTTCCTATTATAATGTATAATCATTAATGTGTAATTAAAATGTATAAACATTTTCAATTAAAATGTATAATAGATCTAAATTTTTCTTTATAGAAATAGGCAACATCTAAAGAATTTGTTTTTAATATGAATCCCTTCATACTTATTATCCCCTTCCCTAATAATTCCAATATTAATTTTCTCACATTATAATTTTAGCAATTATTGTATTGTCTCGAAAATAATAGGTAGTTCATTAGAAAAAACAAAGTGTGTAGTTTTAAAATTTGTCAATTTAACAATTAAAAATATTAAGAATTCATTACAGAATTTTAATATATTATATGCGAACATTATCTTTACAATAGATAAATAATTAAACCGTAGTAACATACACTTTTCGGGCCAGATGGCCAAGTGACTATCTTACGATGCCGTAGGTGTTTGACACCGAGTCCCGACGGTGGCATGAATGTTTGTAGTGGCCCGGAGTCCACTTTACGTAAATTAGGGTAGTTCTCCCAAAATGTCCCCCCGGAGCTTCTTCTTCTACCTACGGATGCTCCATCACAACAGAAGCTGCCCCCCCTCCTTCCCTCCTTCCATGATAACACATGGGTTCATGGATTTTGTACAGATGTTGCTGTAGACCAAGTGGGATAAAAAAAAAACAAATAGAAATAGCCCAATAGAAAAAAAAATATTGTGCTGTCTTTCAAATAATATTGAAACAGCGGTTTTTGGCGTACTTTTATGTCATTTCTAATTGATGCTATGCTGGAACACGTTTTAAAAGCTTAAAGATAAACCAGTAATATTTAATTTAAATGTAAAAGGAAAAAATGACAAAATTCAAATGCCTACGATTTAAAAATTGTTTATCTTAAAATCTGCGAAATTTCAACTAAAAAATGACAGAAAAACTAAAAAAATAATAATATTAAAACTAAGATATATTTTTATAATAAAAAATTGGCCACATTTATCTTATATTTTTTGTCATGAACATGTAAACAACTGACTAGAAGCCTAAATCCTTTTACAAAGCAGTCGAGAAAGCTGAAAATTTTTCTGAAAACCTACTGATCGTTTCTCATTTTATTTAATCTTGGTTGACGTTTCGTAATTCAGAAGACAAACATAAATTTCACCCATAAATTGCCTTGCCAACAGCTTTGACAAATAATTTATACTTAAAACTTCCGTTTATAAACATAAGGACTGTGGAGTTTCGATGTAATATTTGATAAAAAATGTCGAATCTGAAGAAAAATGTCCTGCCTTCTATCAAGGCTTTATTTTTGTACTTTTATCCTTAAACTTAATCCTTTTATCCATAGCTTCTTGATTCTGTTAAAATAATAGTTGAGCATCAGATTTTCTTAACAGATGATGTGTTTATTTTCAAAATAATAATCAGAACTCGATTATTAAAAATTACATGGCTCAGATATCTTTACTTTTTTAGTTACATGCAGTATTTTTTCTGCAATATTTCATTATTGCAGTATTTCATCTGATATCCTAAAATGAGTTATTATTGTTTGTATCAGAAAAATTACATCAGAAACGTTTATGAGTGTTATTATACACTCATGTCCATAAATTATGTATAATTCAGAATCACACAGAAATTGAACTCTAAAATAAAAATTTCACCTGTAGAATTATCACACACATCTTGAAGAAGAATATGCAAATTACAGGAAACACCAGATGGCGCGGATAGTACGTCACAATGACGAGAGGAATGGTGGCAAAGAAGTAAAATTGTTCACAAGCGCTTTAAAAGCCTTTCAGTGCAATAGCCGCATAGTTATGGCGCAAAGGAAGCATTTGGGTGATTTTTTACGTGGTAGAGTTATCGGACGACTGGAATGTGGACATACCCAGCTGGAAGTATCCGAGGAACTTGGAATCTCCCAGAGTGTCATCTCCAGGCTTTGGCAACGATTCCAAGTTGATGGTAATGTAAGTAGATGTTACAGCACAGGTCGTCCCCGTGTTACAACGCCGAATGAGGACCGGTATTTAGCAGTTACTGCCAAAAGAAACAGACGGAGCACAGCATCAGACCTGTCTCGTCAGCTCTCTTCAGCTACCGGTACGACAGTTTCAAGGCAGACCGTGTACAGACGCTTAGGGCACATTGGTCTATATGCTCGTAGGCCTGTCAGGTGTGTTCCACTTACCGCAACTCACTGTCGCCTGCGATTAACCTGGAGTAGAGAGCATGCATTGTGGACACCGCAACAATGGTCTGGTGTGATGTTTTCCGACGAGTCCAGGTTTAGTTTGCAGTCTGATTCTCGCCGGACTTTCATATGGAGAGCGCCAGGTACCCATTACCACCAAGAGAACCCCATTGAAAGACACCGTTACGGTGGTGCAGGATGGCTCGTTTGGGGAGGAATTATTCTTGGTTCCAGAACTGATTTGCATGTTCAGAGTGTAACGATGACAGGCCACGTCTATAGGGATGTCATTCTGGAACAACATGTACGTTTGTTTCGGGACGCCATGGGTGCTGAATTTCTGTTTATGGATGACAACGCCCGTCCTCACCATGCAAACATTGTAAACGAATGCCTTCAATTGGAGGATATCACCCGTATGGATTGGCCAGCATACTCACCGGACTTGAATCCAATAGAGCATGTGTGGGATATGCTTGGCCGACGAATTCAGCCCGTCAACCCCCTCCCACCTGTCAACCGGAACTTCGGAGGGCATTGTTTGATGACTGGAGTAATATTCCCCAAGATTAGATTGATAATTTGATACTCAGCATACCTAGGCGTTGTAAGGCCTGTATTGCATCGTCCGGGAGACATACTCCATATTAACCATCATACTAACCATGTTATACTGTTTTTTGTAAATAGGTTCTTTTTTGAAATTTGCTCCAGGGAGTAAAAATCGCATTTTTTATTAATTATGTCAAACATATAGCATCTTTTTTGCTCTTTACCTTTTGTTTAATAAATAGACTTTACAAATAAGTCAAATTTGTTTTGCTTCTGTCTCTTTCTTTGCCTGAACTTCATTATCCTTAATTTATGGACATGAGTGTATTTTGATATTTGTACAATTTTGCTATCACTATTACATTAGTAAACTTCATATCTATTACTGCATTAATTTTGATTAATAAGGAATATCTTCTGAATTTGCAACAGAATCCCATTAAAAAGTTAATCTATCAAGTCATCAGAAAAAAAAGAATCAGAATTGATTTGCTTTCTACATATTTGTGGCCTGATGCCAGATTTGCTGGGGCTCTGACCTTTGCAAGCACAAGATTCAGAGAATTAAAGAAATAAATGACATTAGTTCTTAACCATTTTAAAAGCATTTTATTTTCTGGAAAGATTTTTATTAAGGGATAAAAAACCTATATCCTAAATTCAGTGAAAAAAATATTATCGTAGATTCTTTTAAATGTGCAAAACTTTCGTTTTCATTTCAATTTACTTAAAAAATGTTTAGGTTTCCGTTATAATATAAAAATTACTGAAATGAATTGAATTCACCTCAATTTTTACAAAAAAAAAAAAAAAAAAAAATACTGAATTTACTTCTTTTTTTTTAAAGTTGCTTTCTAATTATTTATATTAACAATAATTACATTCCTTTTATTTTACAAATAACCTTATATATTCACTTTTTGCAACATTTTTAAAATTATGTTTTATTAATCAATATTTTTTATTTGAGTTGCGAATTTCTAAATTTATTACTTAGAAAAGAAAAAAAAGAAAGTTTTCTAAAATAACTTTTTTCCAAAAATTAAAAATTAATAATAATTCAGCTATACTTTTAGAAATATATATATATACATGATTTTAAATTAAAACTGCATAACATTTGATTGTCTTGTACTTTCTCCCATATTACACTCTTTAGACTACACATCCTCGTTAGATGTGTACTGTTATAACGCGCCTTTGGCGCTCCAGTGATCTTACCTTCCTCTTTCTGTGTTCCTATTTTCTTTCTGTAGTCAAGATTCCAAAACTGTACTGCGTTTGATGGTGAAATTGCTGCGATTCGCACAGCTCTGTCTCAGCTGCAGTGCCATCTGGAAAAATTCACAAGAGCTGTTATCCTCTATGATTCTAGAGCTGCTCTGTTAGCTATTGTTTTAACAATAATCCTAAAACCCAAGACATATTGGATTGCCGTTATCATCTTGAAAACCTGGCATCACTTGAAAAAACTATAGTCCTCCAGTGGGTTCCTGCCCACTCTGGGGTTCCAGGCAATGAGAAAGCCGGTTTCCTGGCTAAAAGGGGGGCTTTAATCACACAAAAAATATCTCGCCCTATACCTTTCCCCTCTATCAAAAATCTCATCAAAAGATCAATTAAAGTCCGCGCTCAAGAAGACCTCTATAACCGTGTTTCCCAAAAGTCCTGGAAGAATGCCATCCCAAATCTATGTAATGTTCCAAGGCGTAGAGCACTCGCTCATTTCCGAGTAGCCACTGGACATGACTGTCTGCGTAAACATCTTTACAGACTCAAAATTGTTCCTTCCCCGATATGCACTCTGTGCAGCTCTGGAGAGGCTGTGGACTCCACACATCTACTGCACTGTCCTGCTCTGAGCAAGACTTTTCTCGCCGAGCGATATTGGGATTCTACAGATATATTAGATTAATGAACTCTGTTGCAGCATGTTTTGTTGTTTTCTCTGTTCTTTTTTTTTATTTTTCGTTGTTCTGTAACTGTTCATAATCTGCCATTGGAAATAAAAAAAAAAGATTCCAAAACTAGCACTTATTTTCAATATCAAAGTGTACAAGCGTCGTTGTTCTCTTTTAATTTCTGTAATTACAAATATTAAATTTTGGCATTGAATTGCTAAATTATATTGATTTATTTCATGTCATTTTTGTATTTTTATTACTCATTCCCATCCTCCCAAATATTGTTAAAAATGCATTCTTAATTGCCATGTGCTATCTTACAATCCAAACTCCCTTATATGATTTACTTATTAGAATTACCTTCATCATTAAAGTGTTTGACATTGAATACAAAAATGGGAATATTTTACTTATGCAACTACTGGTTATTCTAACAGATTGGCGCTAAGAATCTAAATATGTTAACTGCCAATATTTACAACTGCTTAATTTTCAAAATATTTTGATCTATGGAAGGAAATGAAATTTCTCAAATAATTTTTATCTCAGAAAAAAAATGTAAAACAAATTTATTTGAAGAAATAATCAAAATTAAACTAAATCCATCCACTTTATAAAAAAATTCGACCGACATGTGCTGTATACATAATGACTGGCAGTAATATTATTGGAATAATTTGTCTACTACTACAAAAACTGAAAACGTTACTTCCTGCAATGGCCAAGTATACTTACTGCGCAGACCAAGTATACTGAATCTATTTACTGCGCAAACCAAGTATGCTGTTATTGTGTTGTTGTTTCTTATCCCACTTGGTAGCATCCCACCCACTCATGGTTGAAGGCAAAAGGGGCATCCTGTTAAGAAAGCCCACAAGTATATTGAATCCGCATGGGTTTCTTATCACTTGGTGGTTGGAAGGAAAAGGGCACAGCTTCTGTTAAAAGGAACACCTGTAGGTAGAACCAAGTATACTGAATCTACTTACTGCATCAACCTTAAACTTACATCATCAAGCCATTATAGACTTAGATCAAGCCATCTTAGTAGTTTCAACACAATGTCCAAATTAACGAAATTTCCCAAACTAAACTCTAAAGGACATTTAATCACAAAAACATGTAAAGAGAAAAGATAAAAATAAATAGATTTTTAAATATGCAATACTTAGTAAAGAAGATTTGAAAGGCATCTGCAAAAACCATCTGAATCAACATTAGAATTCAAATTAGAATAATTCTCTGCTTCTATGTCAGCCACTGGTACCTCTGATAATGGCATGTGATGGAATATAATCCCAAGGGATGAATTCTTATTGATATATATTTAATTTGAATTACATTTCTAAATTTTTAACTTTATGACAAGCTAACTTCGGTGTGCTAAAACAAATTTCATGGCATTATTTTAAACAAATGAAACAGAATATAATTTTGAAATATTTACACTCAATGTAATTCTTCTTCATTTTCAATCGCTTAGGCATTTCTACCAATATTAAAATATTTTATCTTTTTTTCCGTAACTCATTTACTCTTTTGACAATTTCTTTCATAAACTATCCAATTGTTTAGAACAGAATGGCTATAACTGTCTTTCTGTAGCTAAACAGCGTCACATTTAAACTTTTATTTAAACTGTGAACATCATTTTAGATCTCTGATTAATTTAAATATTAACACCGGTTTAATTACTTACACTTTCTTCAACCTCTATATAATTTTGTGAATCATCTTTTAGTATACGCATTTTAAGTGAACCTGATATATAAATTATTGCTTGGAACAGCAAGACCACAATTGGCTTTTATGCCATAAAAAAATACCTACTTTCTTATCTTTTATAAGAAATGCAATTCTGGCGCAGATACCCCTAAAAGTTCTTTTAGATAAAACGCTGTTTGTTGTGTACATGTGGAACTAGAGATATAAAAATTTTTTTGGATGTATTATCATTTGTATTGTCATTTGTTGTAATGTTCAGTTACAATTTTTATCTAAGCTGCTTTGCTTTTTTGTTTTGAAATATTTACAAGAAAATATTCTTTCACATCAGCATATTCCCTTAAAAGATAATATGTATAACAGTAATAATTTTAATAATTATTTATTATTACAACTATTACATCAAAACGATTATAAAATCTGTTTAAGATAACAACTCTAGATAAAATTATTAATAATGCATCAAAAGCATTTTGTATTTATTTGAATTTGTGTCATAAGACACAAATTCAAATAAATACAAAATTCTTTCATTCAAAAACAAATGAAATGTTGAAAAATAATTCAACATTTCATTTGTTTTTGAATGTGCATGCTTTTAAGTTTAGTTAATTTAATTTAAAAATCACATAATAAATTTTCTGTTCTTTAATAAAAACATTAAAAAAAAGTTATAATATTCAAATGTCTTATTTTACTTCATATTTTCGTATGTTAAAATAATTTTTCTTGCCTCTTAAAAAATGACGATGGCTCTTATAATTCTTAATATGTCCGTTATTGAAAAAATTACAGGTTTATAACATATATAAAAATGTATCCTTTTCAATGCAATGAATGGATATATTACTGCCCATATATGTATAAATATTTCAAACATATTAACTTTATAAATTATTATAATATTGATAATCTATAAAATATGAATCTAATTGTTTATTAAAGTTCCAAATGAAGTTTTGTGTTTTTGATTGTTTTAGTATCACAGTCAAAACTTAGGCAAATGCAATCACTCTTTAGAGATAAAATGTATGTTTAGATCTTTTAATTGGTAATTGGCTTTAATTTTTAGCTTATCACATTCAACCCCACTCTAACTTATTCAAATTATTTAATATAAAAGCGTTTGTCCATACAAATTCATTATTTTCAGCCATTGTAAGTTCTTAATTGAAGCAATAAATATGAGTGAATAAAAGAATGTTGTAGACTATGAGAGGATCTTGTTTTCTAAATAAAATTAATTTAGATTGTAATTTTAGAATTTACGATTTTCAAGACCATGAAATGATCGTCCCAATTTTCTGAAAGAAGGATTTTATTTTAATTTTTGTGATATATTGTAGAACCATTATGATAATAGCCAAATCAAATTTTGAAATCAAAATTAATTAGGCAAATTAGCTTTATTATCCTAAGAAATAATTAGATAAAATGTATTTTCCTTTACTATCAAATATCTCCTTCATAGCATTTATGAAATTGATCTTTCGATATTGCATTCAAAAAATTGCATTTGTATCTGTATCACATTCAGAATTCATCTTAAAACATAAATTGGGAAAAAAAACCACCTTAATTCTTTTTTTATTTCTTTCACAAAAACAAGTAATATAAAAAAGAAAATTAAAGTCAATTCCTACTTTTTTTTCACTATATTGCAGAAAGTCCTTTATAAATAATTTTCATTCATTTTTTGAAGTTTATCTGGCACCATCTATTGGTAGATATATGCAACTTAAATCTAAAAAAAACTTAAAATTAATTACTTAAATGTAATTACTGAATTAATATTTGAAAAAACTGTATTAGCATCAAGTGTCATCCACTACAAGTTCAAAAAAAATGTATTTGAACTTGAGTGGATGAATAAAAAGTATTTTATGAACGATTGAAAATTTGAACATGATATATATAGGGAGAGTGTGACCTAATAGAAGGAATTGAAAAAGACCCACATTCCACAAGAGTAATGTTAATGAATTGTCATTCTTTAATTATCTGCTGGCTGGTGTTTCTGAATCATCAAAATGTTGGTTTTTATCTGTCTTCTAGTTCTTACATTGTAGTGATAATGTTTACGCAGTTCTTAAAGATTGTCAAGATTTATGACAGTTAAAATTTCAGTTTAGTAACATCAATTGACTTGAGAAATGTTTCTCAAGGCAGTCTATAGACACGAATATCTTTTTTTCAATAGACATCGGCTTTTGAAGTTATCTTCAAATCGGGGTTCATTAGAAGATAATTCGCTATACTACTCTTGATCACACTGCACTTGATCTTCACTACATTACTTTTATGGAATGTGGCAGCCTGATGGGCAAAGTCAATTGCCCAGCTCTCTGGCCTTTGGTATCATATGTTTCAGATTCTTATGATCTTCGTTTTTTGGTGGTTCCAAATCCACGTTAAACTGTAGATCCCAGTCTAATTAGTCTAAAGTGTGCACAAAATAACCGTAGAGCGACAAACCAAACCAAACTAAACTTATATTCGGTATATTCGATTTTTTTTTTTTTTCAGATTCATGTTTTAAGATGAATTCTGGGTGTGATACAAAATTTGCAATTTTTTGAATGCAATATCGAAAGATCAATTTCATAAATGCTTTGAAGGAGATATTTAATAGTAAAGAAAATAAATATTTTAATATTACACTATTTATTATGAAAATAAATATTTTAATAGCACGCGAAAAAAATATTTTGTTCTTACATAGAAGTTTTAGTATTTTAAGAAAAAACAATCTATTCGTTCAAACTCATGTCCAATGAGCGGCCTGGTGGCCAAGTGCATTTCGAATCACTGCAAACATCCTGGCATCTCCGTGACTTGAACCGGAAACCTGTGGCATCGAGCGCTAGTCACAGGGCCATTAGTCTCCTTGATTATTTAGCGGCCTGATGGGCAATTAGTAAGCGCTATGGCCTTTGGTATCCCAGGCTTGAGGTTCGAATCTTGGCGTTGGATGTTTGTTAGTGGTTCAGAATCCACTTCACAACTGTTCACACTGCGTGCACAAGATGACCGTAGAGCGACAAACCAAACCATATAAATGACTATTTTACACAAGAGATGAATTTTATGTGTTTATGAAATAAATATATATTAAAAAATTAAATGAACTTTCCTGTTATCTATCATATTTAAATGAATATACAGAACATGAAACATATTTTCACCACTTTTCGATAAAAAAATATTAATACTCAAACTTTAGAGAAATGTAACTGAAGTAGCGTGCTGCATTATATATTGGGTTTCCGAGTTAGAATAACCGGGTTCAAAAACCAACAAAATGGTAATGGATTCTGGGTTTGGGCACGTTAAGTCTGTCAGTTGGAAACTTTTATGGGCTTAAAAAGTGGGGAAGAGAGTGGGGTTCCCCAATAATCTTTATGGAATAGGATATACCTTTTTTGCTTTGGCATTAAAATGCAGATGCAGTTTAATATGTAAATATTTTCTAGTATTTCTCAAAAAGAACTAAGAATTCTTTTTTGGTTGGTTGGTTGGGGTTTAATGGCACAAGAGCCAGATTTGGCTATGCTGCGCCAAACGGCAGTACTTTTTAAATTCTTGTAAAACGGATTTTGTTAAAAGCATAAAATGTCGGTTACTACAGCAGGTAAAATTCAATAAGAAGTAAAATCAGATAAATAGTGTATTAAAATTCTTATAAAATCTGAAAAGCAGTGCTGCGAAACATTGTCAATTAAAAAAGAATGTAAAATACAGGGACGAAATCAAGATAAAATGGTACAAAACCGAAGTTTCATATAAAAGGCATAAAACCAATCTTGGCAAAAAATAAAAATAGATTAGCATGGGGAGAATTATTTTTTGGTCGGAGCATTTACCTTAAAACCTCCAAGTTCAGTTTTGTTTATTGTATTACAGTTTTCAAAAGATGAAATAATTGTAATTTCCATTAGTTCGTCAAATATTGAAAAAATTTAATTTTTTTTAAGTATAAATTATGATAGACTAAATAAACTAATGTGTTGATGGGAATTTGGAAATGTTTGAATGCTAAACGAAAGTTTATTGCTGTCCTAATGAAGAGTTTTAGCAATGACAAAATTTTTAAGACTAGTTTATAAATGAATTAGTAAAGAAATTTTCATATAGTTTTAAACTGGCATAAAATTTACTCAGAAATTAAAGTATTCAATCAAGAATTAATAGCTGTAGCCATTAATGATTAGTAATAAGTTCAAACTGAAATTAGAAAAAAAAATTGTCATATAAAATAAGTTTAAAATCTTTAGATTTATTCTGAATATTTCTTAAATTCATTTATCTCTCAACACGTAATTCATTTATAAGCACTTTACTCTACTTATAAAGTGCATTCATGTGATCTGAATATAATGGAAATATTTTGCAAAAATTGTTTTATCTATAAATCGACGTTTGTATATGTGGTATTCCAATGTAACTTAAAAACTATAATGCTTTGCTTTCCAACTTTTTTTTATCTGAATTCATTATTCTTTAACTCTTTCATCTAGACAATTAATTACGAATAAGTGTCGCCAATCTAACAGCTACATATTTGCTGATTTTTGACGCCATTTTTTAGTGCTACGAAAATGCGTATTTGGGATTTGCCAGAAACAGAACAAGATGCAATTTTATTTTTTCAGGATCGAAATATTTTACCAAAAAAAATGAAAATGTTCCAATTCCCATGACATGAAACTTTATTTTGGTAAACGTAAGTTTTGGAAATGCAATTTCAGTCAGTGTGCTTATCATGTGGGACTTAGAAAAGACAACTGGTTTCAGGGAAGCAGAAATTCATTTAAAACCGCCAAATCTGTAGCTGCGGTTGGCGTTCAAAAGATAACTGCGTGCGCGTGCGAACAACAAGATTGCTCTTTATTGGCGCAACTGTAGCCAAGGTAGCGTTAATACGTAAGTACCGAATTTTTTATCTTTCTTGCTGTCTGATGCTACCTGGTATCATCTGGCTCCATCTGGTAGCGTGATTTAGAAATTAACTTTAAATTAAATTCAATTGTTTAAAATATTCTATTTTTTAAATTAATGTTTTTTTTAAATATATTTTTGTTGTTTCAAATATTTTATTGTATACACTTTCCTTTATATGCATTTTTGTCTTTTTATAAATAGTTATTCCCAACAATATTTTCCTTACAATCTGGCATATCACAATTCTCCATCGGTGTCAGCGTTTTAGATGCGTGATTGAGATTATTTTCTTTTGACACCTTGGCATTTCTCATCGATATTTTTTCCTAATAAAATTTACTAAAACTGAAAATCGTCAAAATTCGAACAAAAATTCTTATGAATTATTTTTGCGCTACAGTGTTTGTTAACAATAAAATTTAAAACGAAAAATAAATATAATTTTAGATGATAGGCATATTCGTGAGCATTTTAATTCCATTAATGAAAACTGAAAATGTTTGATTTTCTGTATTCGATGTTTCTTGTTGGTGGTGGCAACTCCGGTTCAGAAAATCGGCAGTTCTCCAACCAGCTAATTTTTTTTTTCTTTCTAATGAAGCTGGCAAACACTTAGACAGCTTGGTCTTGGATGCCTTAAGGCAAGCGCTGCACAGACGTTACTCACTTTGCGCGTGTAACTTGAAGATAAGACACGGAGGCGGAGTAACAATGCCCCCGCAACGCTCTACGATCCTATTAGACCGGGACCTACTGTTTAAAGTGGATTCCGAACCACTACAAAGATCCATGGCACCGTAGGGACTCGAACCCGAAACCTGTGGTACCGAGCGCCAGAGCGCTATCCACTCGGACATTCAGGCCCCCGACCAGAAAAGAAGAAACAGTTAAAAAGTCAATATTGCGGGGTCAGTGAGGTAGGAAGCTCTATATTCTTAAAAATTAGCCAATACCGGAGTATTCTTCCTTCTCGATACGGAAACGAGATTGTAGTTATGCTAGGTTAATGAGGTAAAGAGGTTTTTTTTTTTTTTGAATAGTGGGATTGTAATCTTGTTCAAACCAGTGAATGTACACTGGTGTTCAAAAGTTAAGCAGAATTGATAATTATGTGAATAAAGAAGGAACTGTAAATCAGAATGGCGGGAAACGTGATATGCGAAAGTGTAAAATGGTTATAAAATAAGAAAGCAAATCAAAAGAACAATAATAATTAATTTTATTATCCAAAGTAGCAGTTTGAAAGAAAACTGAGCATAGCAAGGGTTCACACTTTAAATAAAAAAAATGAAAGAAAACATTAAATAAAATACTGATCCTGCAGTTTAATAAGGCGTGTGGTCACATCTGACAGCCAGGCACGCTGCACAGCGATTTACCATATTTGCTATGAGATGATGAATGAGTTGTGGGCTCAAACGGTTCCAAGCTTCTTGGAGAGCTCTCTTCAGTTCTGTAACGGAGCTTGGTGGGTGCGAAAGAGCTGCAATTTGTCTCCCGAGCATACCCCATACATGCTCGATAGGATTTAAATCAGGGAATTCGCAAGCCACGACATGCGCTGGATGTTTTCCGTTTCAAGTCATCAACCAGCACCGATCGGTGACATGGCGCATTATCATCCATGAATATGAAGTCAGGACCGACAGCACCTCGAAACAAGCGAACATAAGGCTCAAGAACTTCGTCTCTGTATCTTTGACCAGTCATAGACAATTTTATTTCACTTTTTGGTTGACTCACAAGGGTTTCCTACTTTATTGGCCTAACAATGTTGCCATGTGCAATTAAAATATATGGAAAATAAATACACGAGCAGCGCCGGGTAAATATCTAGATGAGAATAAAATAGTATTGAAGATGAATACATACGTTATTGTCTTGATAATTTTATTTGAGTTTTCATCAATCTTTTTCGGAGACAAGTATGTTATTTCTTATAAATTTTTATAAAAAGTAGCTTATTATTTCTTCTTTTTTATCAAAGCTTTATTTTCTTCATTTATCGGGAAAACATACAAAATCATCAAACTAAATATTTTGAGTTTCAGTGGCATGGTTTAATATGCGTTTCTCAATTATAGTAATCAAAGATTTGATAAATGAGTTTTAAAAAAAACTATTGAAACTGTTATAAATATTAAAATAAAAATGCTTTAATTTTATTTTATTGATATGTTCGTTATTATTATTTTCAGTACTCATAAGATTAAAATTTTAATTTTTAAAATATTAAATATTCTATTTTCATTGTTTTATATAAAAGATTTTTCATTATTTAATATTTTTTAGAATAACTTTATAACTATCGATATTTTCAAAATAATTCCTTATTGTTAGTATCTATTCACAATAATTTGAATCTTCATATTTGGATGTTATTTTTAGATTAAAAATCTAATTATAAACACGACAATGTCTTTAACTTTATTTCTTTGTATAGTATATTTTCTTATCATTTCCTTATGATACACAAGACTAATTTTAAATTTAAAAATGCTTTGTTTTTGTATGACATAAAAAAAAATAACTGGCTTAAATTAAAAATAATTAATTTATCAATAGAAACATACAATTTAATTAACAAAATATGCTTTTTATTAACATCAAAAATATTTATTAACACGTCATTTTATTAACATATTAATTTATATAATTGATAATTAATATTAACACATCATTTTGCTTACATATTTTTTGCATTCTTTTAAAACAACACGGTTTAAATTTGCATTATAATTGGATTTGTTTAAATCTTTATTCATTCATGCCTTCCATCCCAGCCATATTGCATGTTCCACTGCCATCACAGGTCTGTAAAAAAATGGAATAAATCTGATGTATATGACGGAACTTCTCATTTTCTAAATCTATATTCCAATAAATATTTACATATTTAAATTTGTGTAGCTCGCACAAAAGTGGGAATTTGAATTTAGCATGAAAAATATTACTTTTTGCTAATACATTATATAAAATATTACTTTTTGAAAAAGAAATTTTTGCACAACATGAAAAATTATTAGCATGCTAAATATGATCGT